>CM055896.1:4060615-4110097 GCA_029582155.1 Panopea generosa | reverse complement strand
TAATGATTGCCAGATAGAAATTTGATGTTTTTTTATATATTGTATATGAAGAATATTGATTTGATATTTGTATGTGTATACGTATATCGTAAGTTTGATAAAATGTTTATCAGTTTTTTAATGGCCGTAATTTATTAATGGCGACACAAGACGTTTCATCATTAAAAATCGCCTGAAAGTTACTCGAGCGACTGATGTTTAAATTGGACTTACTGTTTAGCCGAATGAAGCATATCAGCAAATAATGCGCTGTAAAATTAAGCTGAATCGCTTAACTGAATACATCTTTATATTTTGAACATTTTACAAGTAAATTGTAATTTAAACAGATTTGTTACTTGTTAAAAATGACGTAGTAATATAAAGTGGTGATTTTAACGACGTTTAAAAGACCAAGTGATTTTAACTGTTTATAGTGTGAAGACATATAATTATTATTCGGATTATATATATTAACTATTGTTCAGTTTTAAACAAGACAAATTGTGATGATTGTTTACACTTATGTTGCTTTCTGATAAATAATTATTGGTTGTAACACCCCCTGTACTTTGTGTAAAACGACTTTTAAAGGGCGGACTTTTAACCACTGAGGACAATTAAGAATGGATTAGTGATTTAATGGTTAAGGCCTTGGATTGCAAACCCTGGGTCGCGGGTTCAATTCCCCGCTCCTCCCACTATAAATACTTATCAGTCTTTCGATTGTGACTTTAACAAAACTCGAGGTCCCATGTATCAGTGCTTAACACCGGGCATGTAAAAGAACCAGGGACGCTACAAAAGGGTCTTCTGTTCTCTGCACTAACCTCCAAAATTCTGAAAGTATAAATATTCTTCTTGATGCGTCGCCCATATGAGAAACTGGATGCGACATTTAATTACATTATCATAATCAACATCAGATGATCAATAACAGAAAGATCAGATAGAGATGGATGGAGTTCAGTTTTGGAGATTTTTTTGTCAGATTGGAGTTTCCGTCAATATTTTGTAAAATTAACTTTTAATTTTAAATTTGGGTTAAGCCATTATTAAGCCACTATCTTAAAGGTATTTCATGGTATGTTTATTTCTATTTTGTTTTGATTGTCCAATAAATCACAATACAATATAATTTACCTGATTACCTGACACGAGAACTGTCAAACAAACAAATTAACGATCGATATTTGTAGCTACGCCGTCATTATCCTACTACAAACAAACTATATGTAAATAAACACTACATTGTATTTACTTGGACAAACAATGTCACGTGGCCAGTTGGCGAAGCGATAGTCGTTCTCGTGTCTGGTCAATTGAAGCATGACTTTCCGTGTCGCTATAAAAAGATTCGAAATATTCCCATTATTTATTCTTTATTCTTTATTTTTTAAGTCTTACTTATGGTTAATACACAGTTTATTACATAAAATCAATGAAGAAATGTATACCGCTTAACAATTAACCATGTAATTCTATCAAATAGTATAAGATACTATATTAAAAAACATATCACAACATAACACATATTTATCACATATTCATATCACATTACTATTTGTACATTTGCATTGTTATTATTAAACCCGATAAACACAAACTGTTTAAACAAGACACGTTTTAACGACTATATACATGTGCATAGTTTAAACATGAGAGCCCGGTGCTAATCTTGATATATAATCTAAAACATATTGAAATATTATATATGATTACAATGTAAGAGGAAAATGAGCTACTACCGCAACCTTTACAAATAGCTTAAAATATTGCATAGCTTATCATCACAAATATGACATATAAGTACATGTTCATGCATAGGAAAAAAATGAAATAAACATTCAATACATGTTATATAAACGAGAGTGGATATTAAATAATCAAGTCAAATCACAAATCATTTATTATACATTTTGCTAATTATTTACGATTCTTATTTTACTACAGTCAAACAATTGTAATGAATTTAAAAACACTTTTGTAATACTATTTAGAAAAACAATCTCCTCAAGTTCGAATATTGATCTCATACGAGCAATCGTATTATGATAAAATAAACTCATCCTCAATTCATCCTCAATATTTTGAAATATACAGTAAAAAATAAAGTATTTGTTAATCTATGAAAGGGCAAGTCGCTATGGGCTTCCGAGATACTTTATGTTGTACACTATTATTCCCGAACGATATTCTTGCCAGGCGTCTGTAAGACATTCGGAACCATCAATGTCAATTAAACTAGCAAGCGGTCGCATCAGAAAACCGCAAGTACTTTTACATTCATCGTGATTCGAACCATCGGCATACCGCTACCGAGGCGGACGTCTTAACCACTAGGCCACACTAGACGGTCATAATTCCTATCTTGTCCTGGAATTTAAACAGTTGTATGTCTCTTCTCTGTGGATTTTATTTACAAATTACAAATTTAACAGATAATGAGACATAACAAATGATTGTTAAAGTTATCTAAATAAAATGCGTTGAATACTTTATTAATTAAATGCTTTCGCGCTATTCTAGACATAAAAAAATGAGTATTGCTCTAATAATGGAATAAACTTTTCAACATTTATCGAACACGGAAATAATGATTGACCGATTGACTGAATAGTTAGCGTCATTTTTTATGCCCATTTTGGGTTGACTGACGATCAGTTAACCTTACCACTGTTTCCTGGGACCATGGTCGGTTAACCAGTACTCGAGCACACATCATCTCCGCAAATAACTGATAACCTTCCAACTTGAATAAGCGGTGAGAGACACATGATGGGCACATTACACATTATACTTGGATCAGCTGAACTCGCAAGCAGCTACACTTCACTTAAGGAGGAATATACCTTTTAAATTATTTTCGAAATCAGTGGAATATTTGGTATGTAATGAAACTAGAAGTAATTTCCAATTTGAATATGCTTTTTTTTCTGCGTTAAATATAACACTTCTTTACTTATGACGTCGTAAACATGGCCATGTTTGGTCTTTCTGACGTCCCGATTTATAGCAGCAAAATCGCGTATTTGTCGACCTCAGCCAAGTTATACCGAATGTACAGAATCGAAACACATATCACCACGTACACATTCAACGGATATATGAATTTACATAATTATGCAATAATTAGACGGTCATAATTCCTATCTTGTCCTGGAATTTAAACAGTTGTATGTCTCTTCTCTGTGGATTTTATTTACAAAATTACAAATTTTAACAGATAATGAGACATAACAAATGATTGTTAAAGTTATCTAAATAAAATGCGTTGAATACTTTTATTAAATTAAATGCTTTCGCGCTATTCTGACATAAAAAAATGAGTATTGCTCTAATAATGGAATAAACTTTTCAACATTTATCGAACACGGAAATAATGATTGACCGATTGACTGAATAGTTAGCGTCATTTTTATGCCATTTTGGGTTGACTGACGATCAGTTTAACCTTACCACTGTTTCCTGGGACCAATGGTCGGTTAACCAGTACTCGAGCACACATCATCTCCGCAAATAACTGATAACCTTCCAACTTGAATAAGCGGTGAGAGACACATGATGGGCACATTACACATTATACTTGGATCAGCTGAACTCGCAAGCAGCTACACTTCACTTAAGGCGGAATATACCTTTTAAATTATTTTCGAAATCAGTGGAATATTTGGTATGTAATGAAACTAGAAGTAATTTCCAATTTGAATATGCTTTTTTTTTCTGCGTTAAATATAACACTTCTTTACTTATGACGTCGTAAACATGGCCATGTTTGGTCTTTCTGACGTCCCCGATTTATAGCAGCAAAATCGCGTATTTGTCGACCTCAGCCAAGTTATACCGAATGTACAGAATCGAAACACATATCACCACGTACACATTCAACGGATATATGAATTTACATAATTATGCAATAATTACGACGAACGCCAAATTCTGAAAATATTAGCGAAAAACGGAAATTATTATTTCTCGATTTTTTTCGTAAAAAATGCTTCAAATCAAAATTACCAAAAAACAAACCGAACGATTTTGGAATAATTTTTATTTGATTTCTAACAATATGCTTCACAGTGATTGTGAGATTTTTTAGAACAATTGACAAACTAGATTTTTTTTTATTTTTAATTATTTAACCCCACCCTACGTCAAAAAGACGTCAACATATTGCATAACTCTACGCGTTTTCCATAAGATTTTTGGCGGTTGATTAAGGTTAAAATATTTTTCTAAATCAGTGGTTCAATTAGTATATTATAAAACTAGAAGTAATTTCCAATGTGAATATGTATTTTTTGCAGCGGTCAATAGAATATATAGTTATATGTGACTTCGTAAACATGGCCATGTTCAGCCTTTTTGACGTCCCAATGTATAGCAGCCAAATTGCATATTTTTCGACCTCAGTTGAGTTATTCCTAATACACAGAATAGAAACATATATCACCATGTACACATTTGACGGATGTATGGATTTACAAATGCAAAAATTACGACGAACCCAACATTTTGAAAATACTAGCGAAAAATAGAAACTATTTTTTTCTCGATTTTTTTCGAAAAACGGCTTCAAATCAAAATTACCACAAAACAAATCAAGCGAATTTTGCATAATTTTTATATGATTTTATACTATATATTGTACAATTATTGTGAGATTTTTTGAAAAATTGACAAACTAGATTTTTTTATGATATTCAATTACTTAACCCTACCCTACGTCAAAAAAACGCTTTAAAGCAAACGTCAACGTCGGTATAAGCGCATGAGGTATACGTTTGTGATAATTAAACAAGTTTGTTCTTACCATTTCATTAGTATTTTGTACACTCAAGTTATATATACTTCTGCTGTTTAGTGGCAACTAATTTGTATATAGCATTTATGATAGCTTGTCTGTTTGGTGCACGTACAAAACCGTCATTTTTTTTCACTTACAGGGAACTGGATTCCAAAACAATATTCTCATTTCTGACTAGCTCCACGACTGCTAGTGAAATATGGACATCACGGTTGTCAATTATTAGAACAACAGGTCTGGCCTTTCTAAAGTTCGGAGCAAACTGTTCAGTACACATTCATAAAATGAGCTTGAAAAAATACCAACTATAGCAGTGAAAAGCCACCCTTCAACCGAGCCCCATGCTCCTACGTACGTTCAATGACAATATACCTGGATCGTGGCTTTTCACTGCTTATCATAGACGTTATTGTTTCAAGCCCATTTTATGTATGTGTAACAGTTTGCTCCGAATTTTAGAAAGGCCAGACCTGTTGGTCTAACAATTGACAACCATGATGTCCACATTTCACTAGCAGTCGTGGAGCTAGTCAGAAATGAGAATATTGTTTTGGAATCCAGTTCCCTGTAAGTGAAAAAAATGACGGTTTTGTACGTACACCAAACAGACACGCTATCATAAATGCTATAGACAAATTAGTTGCCACTAAACAGCAGAAGTATATATAACTAGTGTGCACAAAATACTAATATAATGGTAAGAACAAACTTGTTTAATTATCACAAAACGTATACCTCATGCGCTATACCGACGTTGACGTTTGCATTAAAGCGTTTTTTGACGTAGGGTAGGGTTAAATAATTGAATATCATAAAAAATCTAGTTTGTCAATTTTTCTAAAAATCTCACAATTATTGTACAATATAAAGTATGAAAACATATAAAAATTATGCAAAATTCGCTTGATTTGATTTTGGTAATTTTGATTTGGAGCCGTTTTTACGAAAAAATCGAGAGAAAAAATAGTTTCCGTTTTTCGCTAGTATTTTCAAAATGTGGCGTTCGCCATAATTTTTGCATCTGTAAATGCATACATCCGTCAAATGTGTATATGGTGATATATGTTTCTATTTTGTGTATTAGGAATAACTCAACTGAGGTCGAAAAAATACGCGATTTTGCTGCTGTACATTGGGACGTCAAAAAGGCTGAACATGGCCATGATTACGACGTCACATATAAATATATATTCTATTGACCGCTGCAAAATATACATATTCACATTGGAAATTTCTTTTAGTTTCATAATATACTATTTGAACCACTGGTTTTGAAAATAATTTAACCTTAATCAACTGCCGAAAATCTTATGGAAAACGTGTAGAATTATGCAATATGTTGACGTCTTTTTTGACGTAGGGTGGGGTTAAATAATTAAAAATAAAAAAAAATCTAGTTTGTCAATTGTTCTAAAAATCTCACAATCACTGTGAAGCATATTGTTAGAAATCAAATAAAAATTATTCCAAAATCGTTCGGTTTGTTTTTTGGTAATTTTGATTTGAAGCATTTTTTACGAAAAAATCGAGAAAATAATTTCCTTGATTTCGAAAATAATTTAAAAGGTATATTCCTCCTTAATCTTAGAGTATTTAACAACAGTTTCAGTTTAGATGGCTAAGTATTTACATTGTTATCTGATAGTATTATCAGGTAATTTAGGACAGTTTGTGTTATACAATTTTATGTTTATTGTGTTATTTCAACCAGTATATAATAATCATTAATTTCCTTATTACATCCATTGGGGATGTTCCTGTTTAACCATACACAGTTAAAGTAATTGTCCTTTACAGTACACATAATACACATTTCATAAAATGCGTCTGTACACGTGCACGCTTTACTTTCTTTGTGGTACATGTAACAGCTGCATATGAATCCCACTCACAATATATATAATTAAATTTTAATAAATGAGTCGAACAAATTTAGCTTACTATTAACCAGTGCATCCATAACCGTTATTATATACATAAGTGAGCACATTGTCCAGTTTGCCAAAGTTGATGTTTCTGTTATAAATGATCAACGCCTTGTAACAATTAGGCATGTGTAGCGATTTTTACATCCTGTTAATCGTATTTTCAGTTTTCGATTTCAGCCGTAGCTTTTCCTTTTTTGAAAACCATTATATTTGTTTGAAGGACATTCATATTAAACTACTATCTGTTGCAATATGTTTTATGTTATTTATTGAAGAATGAATGCAATTACGGAGTCAGAAAACAGTATACAATCGTCAGCGAACAGAACTACTCGTAAATATTGCGTCAGTTGTTTAGGTATAATGCCATATTGCGTCAGTTGTTTATAATGCCAGCATCGAGGTCACCTCGTACGGTTACTTTCAAGTTGTCTAAGAGGAAGAAATATAAGAATGAAGGAAGTCGTCTTATGTATGCTATACTTTAACAGTTGTAAGTTAAAACTGAATAAATTAACATCTCAATCGAAATTCAAGTAGGTTAATAAAAAATACAAGTAGTGCACCTTGATTATCTATAACAACTTTATATCATTTACATATTATGATAAAAAGTATTCATATGTATTCATATATGGCTTATGGTTATTATGTATCTAATGTTTACTTTAAACAGTTTCCAAGAGGTCAGGTTCCCACAAAAAATATACCATCCAGTAAACTGCGTTGAATATCAAGAATATAACTGGAAACAAAACACGTGATATTTTATCAAGTAGGCGAGCCCTGTCTATTCCAGACATGTTTTTAAAACATGGTATTTTTGTTTTTGCACCGACTTCAATATTTATCTGAAAATAGAATAACTTAAAAAACTTAATATATATAACCCTAACCCTATATATATTAATAAAGAATAGAACTAATAGGATGTGTACTATAATTTTAATATACTTATATTTAAACGTTCATTGAATACATGAAAAAAAAGATAGTTTCTTTTAAAAAATAGTTGTGTAATGCAGTTTTTTATTAATGACATTTACCTCCCAAAAAACAAAACATTTTGTTTTATTTTTGTGCAGTATCCAGTCCAGCAGAACAGGTACACACTATTTTAGACCTTAGTCATAGATCTGTTTATTTGCATGACTAATCATAATCCATTTTGAAATAATGAAATGTGTACCAAACAAACAAATCAAGTCCAATAAGCTGGCATATCTATGTGAGGAATGTTATTATGTAACAATTATATTTGGTTAAATTCACCCTTGAACAGCGTCTGCTTAAGCTCTCACTACAAACTTAAAATTTGTTAAAGTATTTTTCAAAAGATGTTTTTAAATAAAAAGAAGTCCTCAAATGCCCATAAAAATTAAATTGGGTTTAAACAAAATACATGTATCTGTTACACTCTTATAAAAAGTAACCTTTTTTAGTGATGTCTTGTTGCAGTATATACAATGCCTGCTTTTGTTTACTTATCTGCAGCAAAATAGCACGGTCCCTATGATCCATTCTGAAAATGTCCCAAACAAAATTACATAGGACTATGTTTTAATGCAAGAATCTTACTACCGTCACAAAAAAGGCGCACAACTGTGTAGGGAGACCTTGAATGATAACTGCATTATCTATTAGAACAACATAAATGACAAGGAACAATAAATAATGAAAACACGTGGGTGTATTTGGCCAATTTTATCAATACAGCTAATGTAACATCAGCGACTTAAATATGTCGCTTGTACAGTTAAAATACTAGAATATATCGTTTTTACCTCTGAAACATCAACCTGGCCATTTTTCTTGTCGTTTTTTTCGTCATTCTTTGTTGCTTTCCTAGGAGTTGTTTTATCTTTTCTAGATATGGCTCTGTTTGTAACATTCACACATGCAAATTCAACAAGGGCAGCAAACACAAAGGTCAGGCAAACAGCCATCCACACATCGATCGCCTATAAAAGGATGAAAGGTTGAACAATCAAATAAAAACGATTTTTCTAACATATTACCAAATTGTAAATGGTATATACCATGATAATTTATAGTTTAAATCGGAAAAAAAATATTATAAAAACTGAGTAAACATTCGTTTGTAAGGGAGCGAACAAGATAACTAAGACTTTCTAAGAATAATACAGTTTATTATACTATAATATACTTTTAAGTGTATATACTTTATAAACATAAGTATTAACAGTCTAACATAGTTTCAACACAACCCATGTTCGAACCATAACCCATATTAAAACAAACCTCCAACCCATCTTAAAACCAGACTAAAATTGACAATGTTTGACAGGTAAAAATGAATTATTATTGTAATTATTAGCTACACGCTTCCCCTCTCTGACATTGGTGTAGATGTCACACATATCTGATGCGGGCGGGATGTCTCACGACCACATTTATCGCTTCCTATATCAGTTGTTCTAATTAAGTTTTTAAAACAAATCCGTGACGTATATATCGTGTATCTTGTCAAATTAGTGGAAAAGATTACTCCTTGACATATGATTTCTGGTCAATCTGGGTCAGCGTGTTTTCGTTAAATATTAAATAGCTGATTTCATATCTAATTGTATATAACATTCTTTTATCCCAGTTATTTCGTTTCATACCAAATTTTATTACACCTTATATCGATACTGCACAGCGTTTTAAACGATATTCCTATTAACATCATATGTTATCATATGGTTCGTCTCAGGGATTTTCTCAAGTGTAACCTGAAATTATACACTCGTCTGACATATATTAATCTCCGTAGGGATGTATGTAAAATATCTATTTGTTTACACTCAATGTCCAATATTTCTACACAATGGATCTTAATCAAGGATGAAACACAATTAGCAATTACATCTTGTCGATAATAATCTTGACAAGATGTAAATGCTTATTGTGTTTCATCCTTCATAAAGACCCATTGTGTAGAAATATCGATAATTGAATGTAAACAAATGGATATTATACAATGCCATGATCTCAGTTCTTGTAATATCAATGATGTTATTTTAGTATAACTGTAAATATGAAATCCACTTATATCTCTATTACCTTAACATACGATACTGGTGGAAGATTAGCACGTGCACCAGAACTCTGTGTTGTTATGGTGAGAACAGTTAAGAGTCCCAGTGATATCCTAGCTGGCGTAGATGTTGGATCCAACCAGAAATTAACCCAGGACAGCAACACTATCAGAACACTCGGAACATAAATCTGTGTTAGGTAGTACCCGTAGCTTCTCGACAGGTAAAATCGAACACCTACACACGGGTAAATAACTGAAAGGCAAACGATACAAGATATTCAGGAGAATAAAGATTTAAATATGATAACAGAGTACCGGTAACTAATGACAAAAATGAACATTTATACAGGAGTCTTTAAACAAAATTGTGTGCATTTGTTTCTACGAATACATTCCTACTATTCAAAAATATATTCACCAAAAGGTAAAACTTGAATTTGACAATTCAGTATACATGTAATCGTATTTAGTACAAACTGTAAATTTGATTTTCTAATACAAATAAAAACTAAAGGAAGTATGTATTAATAAACAAAAGGTATGTGACATTAAATTTATGTTAATTGCAATATTTGTAGGGTAACAAACGACCACTTGCGTTTTATTGTAGGCAAATAAACGCCTACTTACAGGGTTTTCATAAAGGCCTATTTGTTGTATGCAAATATAAATGTTTTGTTGTCCGAATGCTAGCTCAAAGGGTTATAGTACAAATACTGGATTTCTGACGATATCCACTTTTGGCTGGTTAATGAATAATGTAAAATGAGAACAAAATATCAATATCTTACTGCCGTAATAATCCTTTTCACACGAGTAGTAATCCGTGTCAGTAAGTTCAAATTGGGGGAATTCAAATCCTTTGGCCACGGTCACCGCCGATTCAGTCCATTTAAACCGAAGACTTTCAGTGCTATATCCGTCTGTAACATATATAATATAAAACAGGAAAACATATAATTACATAATATATTATGCATATAAATCACAAATGATTAAAACACAAAAGGGTCTAGCCACAAGTTATCTCAACATATGTTACGGCGGCCATTCACCAAACAAGAAAATATGTCCAAAATAGTAGACATAGCACTCAACGGACATCCCACACTACATTATAACAACATTAACAATATCAGTTAATATTTAATCTTTATTGGAAGAAATAAAACCTAGTATACAGGTGCGTCCAACCTCGCTTTTCCACCTGGGTAAGACAATACCCATAACACATCACAAAACGAAACAGAGCGTTAATTAAAGTATTGCTTTCATTCTATTGTTTAACAAATTTACCAGTTCAAAATGTTTGGGTATAGTTTTACAAAAAGCAGCAGATGATAATAAACACTGAATGTACTCGATGACTTTGCAGAAGCCAAAGGAACATTACTGTAATAATAATGGTACTTTAAGGCGCAGATAAGGACCGACATATGACGTATTAACCCGAAGAAAGTAGCTGCCCCCTTTAAGTCTTACATTTTGCTTTATCAAGTGAATATTGCTTCATCCACTTTAAAACAACATAAGTTATACGTACTTATAATAAAATAATTAGTTTTAACGCCATTCACAACACGTGACATTTATATATGGCATATCTCGTTTTATTTGTAAAGACAGACCTCAGAATAAATCGGTGTATGTGAATCATTCTGTTGCAAGTTCATGTAACTGGCATACTTTCTCATGTACAAAAAAGGTGCACATGTTTTCATAGTAAATGGAATGTAATCCTATCTATGTTTTCACATTTATTGTTCTGATTTTTACTCCTGCAAAAACACGATATAGCTAACTAGATTTGTGTGCATGTATAGAAATGTAAAACTGCTGTTACTTACAACTTTCAACTTCAAAATTGCAAATTTGTTTGTCAAACGGATATTTTTGAAGATCCATCTTACATGAATATGTCCCTGTCACTCTACAATGAAAAATCAAACATATACTGTAACAAATGTTAATTTGGCTATAAAATGCAATACAAACTTAAAGTTTCCTATTATCAAACCTGGTGTACAGTATATTTCGAATGCCTTAATTTGCTTTGTGTGAACATATGAATATGCCAATTCTAAATTTTGTTTTCAAGCAATGTTTTTAAAACAGGTTTGTTGAATAGATTCAAATGAAGATGTGATATTTCTTTTTTATTGCAAATATTGTATAAAAACTACAGTTGCAGTATGCAAATTGTGCATATCAAAATAAAAAAATACAGATAAAATTTGTTCAGACAATATGTATTCTAATACATTGATATTTTTAAAAACACAGGTACATAGAAGATAGAATCTTGTAAAAGCATGCTTGTTAAAGGTTTATGTGAACATAAAAAAAATATCCACCAGGCACCACAGTATGAAATGACTAGTTGTACATGTATTTGATAGGTTTGATTTTTTTATATCTGTTTAAACCTTATCATTCAAAACAAACGTAAATAAAAAAAATAAAATAATTCATGGATGAAAGTCAAATATTACGTCAGATCTGCTAATAGCATATCTACACATTCTTTTTAAAACCGATATGTTATCAATCTGAATTATTACTATTGTATGGTATAGTTATGTGAAATTTTAATATGTCTAAAAAATGCATTAAGTGCAACTTTGTTATTGTTAAAAGAGATTTTGACATACATGTAGTACTGCAGCAAGTCTGACTTTCTCTCCTCCCAAGGGCACCTTTGGCATATAGTTTAAGCAAATATTGAAGTGAAGCATATATTTATATTTTTTAATACTATCAGAAACATTGTTACTAGGTACTCATACCTCATGCTGTATTGTACTGTACCATCTGGGTAAACATGCATCAGTTTATTTGGAACAGTCACCTCGTGGAAGTTCGAACTCTTTTCGTTGAGAATATACATGTCCGGTATCCACACCTTACCCATGGTGTTAGCGTCCAGCTCCAGTCTTGTCAGGTTAACAACATTGTCATATGCAAGTCTTTCATCAATCCAACGTTCTCTTAAAAACATACTCATAGAATAATCCTGCAAAAAATATTAAGTATATACGTATAAGAACACAATTAAGTAGGATAATACACATTCAATTTATATAAAGACTATTCGTTTAATTCATATCTACGCCTTGTAAATTGGGCAAGGGTTGCGAATGTTCGTGGCGTTTCTTCATCGACATTAATTAAAACATTATCTTTTTATTAAAGTGAAAATACAATACATGTTATAAATACATCATTAGCAAAAACGTCAATAAACGTTAAGAAATATCGAGCCAAATATGGCTTATCAGTCTCTATGTTTTCAAAATTTGCAATTACACTTACACGAGTATATAGAAAATTACACTACATTATTTAACATGGAAAACAAAAATATGATGAATAAAGACATGTATCAATCAATGCAAAGAACCCAATAGTGTTTCAATTTGCCTATTTTAATAGCACTCTCTATAAACTTTCCTATAAATATAATTGCACTTTTTGTTTATAATATTTTTCAATTCAATTTTACTTATATAGTTATATGGTTAGTTAATTCAAACCAGCCTATACATACCGTGTAAGCAACTGTTTTTAAGTTTTAAATCATTCGTCAAAA
This sequence comes from Panopea generosa, assembly GCA_029582155.1. NCBI lineage: Eukaryota > Metazoa > Mollusca > Bivalvia > Adapedonta > Hiatellidae > Panopea > Panopea generosa. Next base: position 4,096,754 of record CM055896.1, on the reverse strand, counting down.
CAGGCAATCAGTTTATGTGTAGCCGTGTTCTATCATAGAACTAGAATTATCATAGACTAATTTATTTAACCCATAACATGGCCCCTTAAAACATTACTTAATAACATACAATATATTGTTCAAATGAACCAAATGAACTGTTTATTAAAAATGTTTTAGCTAATCGTCAGTCTTTAAAACATATTTATTCTGCATCAAATCGGAAAAAAAAATATTACAGCTTTAACAAGTCATGCTCGAGAGCTTTCTAAACGTAACCAGTATTAAGCATATGCGGATAATATGCATTACTCATGGACACCACGCATAGCCACGGCAATCGTCAGTAGCTTGCACAATGTTCATGTTCATATTTCTCTTTTATAACAACATTGGTTAATTTAGCGTTAAGTGGAGATTCCTCAACGTGTTATGTAAGGCGCAGTTTTTAATATTAATATTAAATTAATAGTAGTAATCGACATATTATTCAACCAGTAAAAGATAAAGGCTTGTATATTGAATAACAAGGTATTAAGATACCATTAGTTAAGTCATTACAAATGCGACCATTTACATCCTTATATACAGCGTCATATTTCAATGTCACAATATACGTAACCGTATATACTAAATCAATCAGTCAATCTGATATTAAATATTACAATGGTGTAAGCGGAAATACTCTAAACATGATAGGGTATTATATGAATATGTTAATTAATATAGGCATTAAACATGCTCAATGGAAATTGACGTTTTGAAATGCATGTAGGTTTAATTCGAATCTTAATTTTAATGTTATGTGTTTATCACAGTCGTACTATATAAGACGTTGCATTGTAATAAAACCTGTACACGTTATGCATAACAAAATACCGTTTACTGTTATATTTTGTCGGAAGAATATTTAAATAATTCATAAGTATAATTGTTGGTTTCAGTGGAATATGACGTCACGACCGGAAGCGACGAGTGAGCATACCACGTTCAGTGTTTACGAGTGAAATTTTGGAAAACAACAATTATTATGTTTTGTTTTTTACCCTGTGTTGGTATTTTGAATTAGTCACAGCATTATGTGGTTAATGGGAGACAACGCAGTTTCAATACTCTACTGATCCATCATTGTTCACATACCATCCATACATGTCAAGCAAAAGTATGTCGCCGATCTCTTTTCTAAATGGCGAACTAACAAAATACAAACTTTTTTTGACTGATAATTACAGACATGAAAACTTGTATTTAAAAATAAAAATATTCAAACGTTTTATTGTCTACATTTCACGACATACAAATTCAAGTGCTTTTTTATGATATCGGCTTTGTCGTTTCTGCACAGTGTGATATAAAACATCGGAAATACAAAAAAAAAATCGGCATTTTGCATGGGAAACAACATTTTGAACAGTTGTACCTGTACGTTGAATAACGTGTTGAATTTTATTGTTCTATTGTATATGCTTGTTTTGTTATGGTAATGCGAAGTGAGTTAGTTTGGGAGTGACACTGATTGACAAGTGAGTAATGTACACACAGTACTGCATACACCCGTAATACCAAAACATCATCCAGGTCTAATGTATATTATCATTGACTGTATATCTACTGTATAGAGACATTGACAGAATCACTTGTATTTCTCTGACTGGCTTATTCCTTCATATCCTATTATCAAACTGCAGCACTTAATTAGATTATATTGAGCAACCTGGTAAGATAAGTAGTATTTGTATTTATATACATTATATTTTATGAAGCCGTGCTGGTTATTGTGAAATATTGTATCGTATTGTCGAATATCATGAAATTAATTTTTGATATAAGTTTTGTCCAAGTGTATTGTTATACATTTACACGTACCTTATGTAATATTAAAAAAAAAACCATGAAAATTGTCATATTTGTATGTATCATTCCAACTTCGGGTGTCTTTGAACAGTGAAAGCACCATTTATAATTTCACTATATTGAACTACTTTGAACAGTGAAGTTATCGATATAACTGCAATACACGTTGTTGTATAATTTATATAAAACATAATTTTACTGGTATGTGTAAGAAAGACTCACCATGCTTGTTTCGCTGATTGAAAACATGGAATTTATGTACATATTAACATCTACCGTAACCTGTTTATCGAACCCAGCTGCAAAAGATGTAAATTATGGAACTGACAATTTCATGAATACTTTTTAACAAAATAGTAATTTTGTATATAAAATAATGAAACGGATACGAAATTATCAAACTACATATAAATATAATTTACTAATATGTATATATATATATATAGCAAATTTAAACCATACCAAATGTTAAGTTACGTTTACGTTACCATAGTTACGTCAATGTTACACAAAAAAGTAAAATGGATAATGTTTACTTACTTAGATTATACTTCGGCGGAAGTCGCTTGTCATACCCGTCAAATATCTCATCTAACAACCTGGGTCTAAAGATAATAAAGAAAACAAATTACATAACTTTTATCTGCTGATAGACACATGCTTGCTGGAAACAGGAAATATAATAAAAATTATCAAAATTATGAAAAAATATGTTCAACAAGAGCCTTATTTTGATGAATATATGGTGTGGGTTGAAAATGATCTAATAAGACGATGAAACAAAAATGTATATTCAACGGGAGACGAAACAACCAAAAGGCCAAGATTTCGCGGCAGCACACACACAATTGATATATAGACAAAAATCGAAGTACATGTAGAACTACTTTATACTATATAACTAAACAGAAGCAGTGACAACATCCGTCGATCACTTTTATAGAAACTAACCGAAACTTAAGAACTGTAAACTACAACGAAACTATGCATTTAATAGTTTTGCTTAACAAACATTTTATAGTATTTATTGAACCTACATATATGTAATATTATGCACATTTTAAAATAATAGTAATAAAGGTGACGGTTGCACATGTCTTTTATTCAATCATTAAACTATTTGTATATACAAATGCATTCGACTGTAATAATTTTTTTTTGCTTTTTCTCTTTCTCTATAGTTTTCTCCTCAGTCCTTTCTCCTAATTTTAATAATCCTGTCTATCTGCCTATTACCATCCTTCTCTTTAAAAATATCTAAGACTCTCTATATGTGTCTGGATATATCAGTAATTATTATCGATATCATCAGGAGTAGTTTACAGATGTACAACATACCGTGTAATTAACACCAGTGTGACAAAATACGAACTATCGATCAACACCAACAAAACTACATGTGCTGAATAGTTCACATCAATTGGAAAACAATTAGATACAACATCTAAGTTACAGATCGCCTGGGAGATGGACAAACCCTACAACGCAATGCTGTACTAGTATTTCAATGCAGAATAATAAAACGAAATGAAATGTCGCATCGCACCAAAATAAAACTCTATAGTGTGCAAGTACGTAAAGCGTAATTAATTTCATATTAAAATATTAAGTAGACAGATATCACGCATTCTTGCGTGGATCTACAGCAATTATATTTGTTCAGTTTAACACATTCTTTGAGAGACTATATATATATATATATATTCAAACTTGTAATCACTTATCTGTTCGTTAGTATGTCTTATAATTGTGAACGATTCCTTAACCCACATATTTGATTGAATAAACTGACTGACTATTTAGCGTAAATTTTATACAGACGATCTGTTAACCTTACCACTAGTTCTACCACCTAACATAACCACTGTTTTCTGATAGCCTAGAGTAATCTGGTTACTGATTAACCAGTATTCGAACACACCTCATATCCGCAAGTAACTGATATTTTTCCCTATTGAATTAGCGGTGATATACGAACGATAATGAGACACAATGTCGTATATAAATCATCACCGAGACTGTTGTCGAGCGGCGATTCGATTTCACGAACACTGGATTGATAGTCAGCCGCTCTACCGACTGAGCCCGGCATACTTGAATGTTTTGCAGTATTCATTTACTATTTCGTAAAAACTTGTATTTAATGTGTAACAGGATTAAAAAGTCATTCAGAGAAAATTTCAGCTTAAAATGTTCAGTGAAACCGTCCCCAGTTCATAAAATAACTGCTATTTAGACTCGTCCATCCTCTCGTCTTTATTTCCTCTTTTTATAAATTATTGTTGAAATTGTTTGTTATTAGTTAATCCGTTACAACAAGACTATATAAGTTAAAAGATACAACTGTATTGGCATATCAGCAAATCATTGCCTATGGTTATTTGCAAAATCAAATTATTTCAAATAAGGCATAGACATATAATAATACGAAACACATAAACAAGCTGAAGCAGTCATGGTTTTTAAACATTTATAAGTACTAAATCAAAAGTCGTATCAAGAATAAAGTAAATTGTTTAAAATATCTTAAATTAGCTTTTGAGCCTCGTTTATAAATGTTGCCAGAGTACACAACTTGTTTTTATTTCTTTATGACAAACTCTTTTAAAAATATTAATATTTGGAAAAAGCACTTTGTTTATTATATTTATTCCTACTTTTTCTATATATAGAAGAACATAAAAGAAAATAGTACTCTGATTCAACAAGATTGAATCTTAGTGTATATATATATTAGTTTATTGTATTGTTGAGGAGATATTGACTTATAAGGTGTAACCCCACCATTGATTTTTGTTCTTTATTCTATAGTAAATAATAAAAGTTTGAAGGCTTGTCATTCATAGAGGGTCCCAAATGAAAGAAGTGAAACCTACATTTTACTGTTTGTCAACCTCTGCACTATCAAAATATGATGAGAAAAGTAGGGGTCATGTGTCATATAAGAGATTTTTTTTCTGCTCAGTGTGTACACTGGTGACAAAGTGAAAGTAGACTTCCGAAATCATGAATTCATACCCCAATTTCCAAGCATCATTTTTTTTTTCTAAATTCACAATTCAAACATGACAATGCTATCAAAATGTTCAAAATACATCAATAATGCCATTCAAATAAAAAAATGAGCATTAAAAATAGGAAAATGCATTTTTAAAGAAGAAGAATTGAGGATTATTTACAACCGCCATTATGCGACTACCCCACGGAAGCACTTCCTTTTTTGCAATGGTGGCACTATGCCTATAAACCATCAAATTATTAGACCGTTAAATTGTAAATATATCTACATATATCTAACCCTAACACTAACCCTATCCCTAATCCTACCCTAACCCTTATATTATCTAAAATAAGACCGTACAAATACTTTAGATCAATATTTCTATCAATACTCGTGTATCGAAAGTGTATAAAAAAATATTTGTGTTCATTCCGTATTCATTTAACATTCCATTTTGCAATAGCATTAAATGAATTGATATAATTATGAAAATATTTTGACTTCCTTTCCCTTCAAGTTAAGTAAATCCGATATTCTGATAGCTGTGCACGGCTTATGGTAGTACACTTAATACCTAATACAGTAACAACTGGTGTATGAATGTATTAATATCAAGTCAAAGGATTTTACCGACTAAGCAGGGACCGATTGTGTTCAGTATGAAAATAAAACACATTCAAGTAGACTGGCAATCGCCTTGAGATGTGCTTGATCTAAAGAAACTTTGATAAAAACAGACTTAAAGATGACTTACATTCAAATTGAAACAATGTACCTTATGATTATAACTGTTTTAACAGATGCATGATTGATAAACACATGACAGTATGACAATCTGCATGCAATCTTCCGTGTAGTGTTTGTGTTACAATCTTCCGTGTATTATATGTGTTACAATCTTCCGTGTATTGTATGTGTTACTTGAAATTGAAAACAATTATGACCCATTATAGTTTATACACTTGGCAAAATATAGATTTGAATTAAATAACTGAGTTACTGACACATAGCAAATGTTTTTTGTATGTTCATGTTGCCCATGCTGTTCGTGTTGTTCATTTCTTATAACGTTTATATTATAATGGGATCTTCATTAAACTGGATGACATACAGCTGACACTAGTAGTGATAAGAATGATTTATCGCATAACTCACCGGTGCATGAGGGTAATAAATCCATTTTATATCATTGATATTAACTAACTGTAATACTGTACATAATATTATTCTAATCAATCAATCAATCAATCAATCAATCAATCAATCAATAAATCAACCAATTAACCTTCCAACTAATCAATCAATCAGTCAATCAGCCATTCATTCAACCAATCAATCAATCATAATATGAATCAGTCAATCAATCAAGCATGCAAGCAAGAAACCAAGCAAGCATACCCGCAAGCAAGCATGCATGCAAGCGGGCAGGCAAGTAATGTAAAATTAGCATAGAGGATCGCCGTATACTTACACAGTAGTTGCTTGATATCTACCCAGCAGCATCACCTCAACATATAAAATGATCAGGACGTATAACGACTGTTGACCCTTCATTTGTCTACTTATTGTGTTTACCTCAGATCGATCGTCTCCAAAGAACTATGAAATCATGCAACAATCATAGTTATAAATAATTATACACACATTAATGTTATTATGTAAATAAGCTTGATAAGGAATATTTAAAATGCATCAATTATCTGCGCTATCACACATTATGAAAGAACCGATGCTGATATGATTGTTTATTCAATTAAACAATACTATAAATAAATGTGAATGCTTTTGTAATGTAATGAAGTGTTATTTGTGGAAGATGTATTATTCATGTTTTATGAAATATAATGCTGTCTGTTATTATGATATATGCTGGGTTTTTTTTTTTTCAAATGTGATAGTAACTTCTCACAGATCAATTACAACCTTATAATAATAATTTAGTTATAATAATTGTGGATCTTGTTAATGTTATTACAATGATAATGACAATGACAATAGTAATGACACTCTGACAATGACAATAGATATGAAAATGGTAATGCCAATGACAATGACAATGACAATGGCATGGTCAATGACAATACCAATGACAATGACAATGGCAATCACAATGGCAAAGATAACGGCATGGCAATGGCAATGACATTTTCCGTTAGCAATGGCTATGGCAATGGCAATGGTACGGACAATGACAATGACAATAGCAATGACAATGACATAACAATGACAATAGCAATGGTAATGACAATGACAATGACAATAACAATGACAATGACAATGGTTATGGTAATGACAATGGTACGGACAATGACAATAGCAATGAGAATGACAATAATAATGATAATGGTAATAGCAATGACACTGTTAATGACAATGACAATGATGATGACAATTGCAATGACAATGGTAATGACAATGGCAATGGCAATGAAAATGAAAATGAAAATGACACTGACAATGACCATGGCAATTGCAATGACAGTGACAATGGCATTGACAATGGCAAATATTTATTTGCTATAAGGCCACCGGCCCATTCAACATCAACATGTATATACATATTTAGGTATTTATTTCAAATAACATTTCAAACAATTGTAGGGGACGGGTCGAACTTAGTGTTGAAATAACTTGTCCAACCCCATTTCATGTTGAAATGAAATATGTTTGAACTTAATTTAAACACAAAACAATCATATACATGTGTACACAGGTGATACATTTTCAGATTATAATCATTAGGTTATCAAAGATATTTCTTAAAACTAACATATCGTTCAATTTCTTCTCTTCACATTCAGAGCTACATATGATGTGATAGTAGTAATACAATCATTAGAATATTAAATTAAGTAAAAAAGCATACACAACTGATGCATCCTTACATTCGGTTTTTTTTTGTCAAGAAAATATTACAAATAAAATACGTTGTGCAGATCTATTAAGAATAACTAAAGACTAAAGGAAGAATGATTATGCAAGACGTTGACACCTAAATAAACGTTTATTTATGTAAATCAATTTGAAAAATAAACAGCCATGCAACGTCTACAAGCAAGGTTAATGAGAGTAATAAATCAATGGTTACAGTTATAAATCCATTTATAAACACTGTAATGCTTTTAAACTCATGTTTAACATGCAAATCTAGTATTTCAAAACTGTTTATCGTAACATAAGCGTGTTATCAAACCAATTCATAACTTGATAAATAGAAATTTATTGAGTTGGTACATGTTTAAACCATTAAAAAATAATTTATAAATACATATAAAAAAGATCTTACCGACACCAGAATGAGCATGCCAACAAAAGAATAACAAATTAAGTAACTAGTGAACTCATTATAGAATCGAAAGAAACCTTACGTATAACTTCTCCTGCCAATCAAGTGAATGAAGCTAGGCGGTAGTCTAATGAATAGGGTGTTGGCCGCTCACGCCAGAGGTTGCGGGTTCGATACCCTGGTCGACTCGATGCCTCTCATAAAACAACACTCAGTACTGGTTCTACCAAGGGAGCGGACTCGAGAGCGGTTCAAATAAGCTCTTAGCTTTCATCGCAATTGAGCTAAAATAAATTAGTATAAACGTCCATTGCATAAACCTGGTCATGGACTCGGTTTCATTTACTTTTAATTCATCCATTACCTTTTGTTTTCCAAGTACCGATAATTAAGCCGTATCTATTTATATCTATTGTATTTGTTCAACATATATATGGTCTAATGTATAAAACATAGTGCTTAAGATCCGATTACCATTCAAAAGGTGCACAACCACGCGTTATTTAATATCAAAAACATGCTAACACATTCACATTTTGATTTATTCAATAACAGCTTAGTGAAATTGTGTATTTTTCCTGAATGAATGGGTCTTGTAAATTTAGGCACAGGCGACAGTACCGGTGTTAAGACCACCCAATTTGCATTACCTTCAGAACTAAAAAATGTATCTAAAACACAAAGGAGACAAACAATCTTTAGTACACAAAGGGGAGATACACGCTGTAGTATATAAAGTGGATATACTACCTTTAGTACTCATAGGGGAGATACACGCTGTAGTACACATAGGGGAGATACAAGCTGTAGTTCTTATAGGGAAGATAAACGCTGTAGTACTTATGGGGAGATACACAAAATAGTATTTATAGGGGAGATACACGCTGTAGTACACATAGGGGAGATACACGCTGTAGTATTTAATGTAGATATACACGCTGAAGTACTGATAGGGGAGATACACGCTGTGTTATATAAAGTGGATATACACGCTGTAGTACTTAAAGGGGAGATAAACGCTGTTGTACACAAAACGTAGATACACGCTGTAGGACACATATGGGAGATACATGCTGTAGTACACAAAGTGGTATACATGCTGTACATGTAATAAAAAGGGTAGATAAACGCTGTTGTACACAAAGGGTGATAATGCTGTTGAACACATAAAGGAAATAATGCTGTCGTATACAAAGGGGAGATTATGTTGTCGTACACAAAAGGGGATATAATGCTATCGTACACAAAGGAGAGATAATGCTGTTGTACACAAAGGGGATATAATGCTGTTGTACACAAAGGGGAGATAATGCTTTTGTTTACAAAAGGGACATAATGCTGTAGTACACAAAGGGTATATACATGCTGCAGTACACAAAGGGTATATACATGCTGTAGTACACAAAGGAGTATACATGCTGTTCACGTAGTAAAAAAAGGTAGATTAACGCTGCTGTACACAAAAGGTGATAATGTTGTCGCACACATAGGGGAGATAATGCTGTTGTACACAAATGTGAGATAATACTGTACTACACAATGGAGATATAATGCTGTTGTACACAAACGGAAAATAATGCTGCCGTACACAAAGGGGAGATATATGCTGTAGTACACAAAGGGGAGATACATGCAGTATTACGCAAATGGGAGTTAATTCTGTCGTACACAAAGGAGAGAGAATGCTGTCGTACACTAAGGGGATAATGCTGTCGTACGAAAAGGTGATTTACATGCTGTAGTACACAAATGGGAGATTCATGCTGTAGTATGCAAAAGGGGATAATGCTGTTGTACACACAGGAGAGCTATATCCTGTAGAACGAAAAGGGGAGATAATTCCGTAGTACGCAAAGGGGTGATACATGCTGTCGTACACAAAGAAGAGCTTATGCTGTCGTACACTAAGGGGATATAATGCTGTCGTACACAAAGGGGAGATAGATGCTATAGTACGCAAAGAGAAGATAATGCTGTCGTATACAAAGAGATGCTTATGCTGTCGTACACAATGTGAAGATACATGCTGTCGTACACAAATGGGAGATACATGCTGTAGTATGCAAAGGGGAGATACATGCTATCGTACACAAAGGTGGGATACATGCTGTCGTACAGAAAGTTGAGATACATGCTGTAGTATGTAAAGGGGAGATTCATGTTGTAGTACGCAAAGGGGAGATACGTGCTGTCGTACAGAAAAGGAAGATACATGCTGTCGTACACAAAGGGGAGATACATGCTGTAGAATGCGATAGGGAGATTCATGCTAAGTACGCAAAGGGGAGATAATGCTTCCGTACACAAATGGGAGATACACAAAGGGGAGATACATTATGTAGTAAGCAAAGGGGAGATAATGCTGTTGTAAAGAAAAGGGGAGATACATGATGTAGTACGCAAAGGGAAGATACATGCTGTACTACACAAAGGTGAGATACATGCTATATTACACAATGTGGCGATACATGTTGTCGTACACAAAAGGGAGATACATGCTGTAGTACGCAAAGGAGAGATACATGCTGTCGTACGCAAAGGGGAGATAATGTTGTCCTACACAAAGTGGAGATAATAGTGTCTTACACAATGCGGAGATACATGCTGTCGTACACAAAGGGGAGATACATGCTGTCGTAAAAAAGGGGAGATTCATGCTGTAGTGCGCAAAGGGGAGATACATGCTGTCGTACACAAAGGGGAGATACATGCTGTAGTATGCAAAGGGGAGATACATGATGTAGTACGCAAAGGGGAGATAAATGCTGTAATACGCAAAGGGGAGATTCATGCCGTAGTACGCAAAGGGGAAATACATGCTGTAGTACGCAAAGGGGAGATATATGCTGTTGTACGCAAAGGGGAGATACATGCTGTAGTACGCAAAGGGGAAATACCTTCTGTAGTACGCAAAGGGGAGATACATGCTGTAGTACGCAAAGCGGAGATACATGCTGTAGTACGCAAAGGGGAGATACATGCTGTAGTACGCAAAGGGGAGATACATTCTGTAGTACGCAAAGGGGAGATACATGCTGTAGTACACAAAGGGGAGATACATGCTGTAGTACGCAAAGGGGAGATACATGTTGTAGTACGCAAAGGAGAGATTCATGCTGTCGTACAGAAAGGGGAGATACATGCTGTCGTACAAAAAGGGGAGATAATGCTTTACTTCACAAAGTGGAGATAATGCTGTCGTACACAAAGAAATTATACCTGCTGTCGTACACAATATTAAGGGGAATTACATATTGTAATACGCAAAGGGAAGATACATGTTGTAATACGCCAAGGGGAGATACATGTTGTAATACGCCAAGGGGAGGTACATGCTGTAGTACGCAAAGGGGAGATACATGCTGTAGTACGCACAGGGAAGATTCATGCTGTAGTATGCAAAGGGGAGATACTTGCTGTCGTACAGAAAGGGGAGATACATGCTGTCGTAAAAAGGGGAGATCATGTGGTACTACACAAAGTGGAGATAATGCTGTCGTACACAAAGGAAAGATACCTGCTGTCGTACACAATATTAAGCGAAGATACATGTTGTAATACGCTAAGGGGAGATACATGTTGTAATACGCCAAAGGGAAATACATGTTGTAGTACGCCAAGGGGAGATACATGCTGTAGTACGACAAGGGGAGATATATGCTGTAGTACGAAAAGAGGAGATACATGCTGTGGTACTCCAAGGGGAGATACATGGTGTGGTATGCAAAGGGAAGATACATGCTGTAGTACACAAAGGGGAGATACATGCTGTAGTAAGCAAAGGGGAAATACATGCCGTAGTACACATAATGGAGATACATGCCGTAGTACACAAAGGGGAGATACATGCTGTAGCACGCAAAGGGGAGAAACATGCTGTAGTACGCAAAGGAGAGATACATGCTGTAGTACACAAAGGGGAGATACATGCTGTATTATGCAAAGGGGAGATGCATGCTGTAGTACGCAAAGGGGAGATTCATGCTGTAGTATGCAAAGGTGAGATACATGCTGTAGTACGCAAAGGGAAGATTCATGCTGTAGTACAAAAAGGGGAGATATGTAAAGGGGAGATACATACTGTAGTACGCAAAGTAGAGATACATGCTGTAGTATACAAATGGGAGATACTTGCTGTAGTACACAAATGGGATATACTTTCTGTAGTACGCAAAGGGGAGATACATGCTGTATTATGCAAAGGGGATATACATGCTGTAGTCCGCAAAGGGGAGATTCATGCTGTAGTACGCAAAGGTGAGATACATGCTGTAGTACGCAAAGAGAAGATTCATGCTGTAGTACACAAAGGGGAGAAACATGCTGTAGTACGCAAAGGGGAGATTCATGCTGTAGTACACAAAGGGGAGACGCAAATGGGAGATTCATGCTGTAGTACGTAAAGGGGAGATACATGCTGTCGTACAGAAAGGGGAGATACATGCTGTCTTACAAAATGGGGAGATAATGCTGTACTACTCAAAGTGGAGATAATGCTGTCGTACATAAAGGAAAGATACCTGCTTTCGTACACAATATTTAGGGAGATACATGTTGTAATACGCCAAGGGGAGATACATGTTGTTATACGCCAATGGGAGATACATGTTGTAGTACGCCAAAGGGTGATACATGCTGTAGTACGCCAAGGGGAGATAATGCTGAAGTACGCCAAGGGGAGATACATGCTGTGGTACGCAAAGGGGAAATAAACGCTGCTGTATACAAAGACGAGATAAATACATTAAAAGACAAAGGGGCAGTAACTATTTAACATAAAAATGAGAGCTTTAATTTAATCAGATTCGCTAAGTTTTGACACAAATATAAAAGTCTTGACTCATTATATCAATATAAATATTTTAATTTATCTTACCTCGTCGTCCAAGTACACCACTCGCTTTACACTGAAACTAATTATTGAACTATTATATCGTACTGGAAATCATGATTTATCTCCGATATAAAATCCACTTTACAATTATACCTTTTTTTCGACTGTGACTAGCGTTAAAATATGCATTCAATTTATCAAGTTACACACTTCAAGTTTTATAATTATCAATGATGTGACTATCAAATGATCCATATCAATGCAGAATTATATCAAAACATATTTGCGTTTTATGAAGTATATCAATTTACGTTTTACCGTATAAATAAAATCATCTGAATAAAAGCCATGCCTCACTGGATAACAATATTACTTTATTTTACCAAACACTGGCACATAACCCGCAGTTCGAATATTCAACACCGAAGTACGAAAATAAAATAATCAATATTAATTCAGTTTTCTTTTTGTGATTCAAATTGCAAGTTCGATATGTTCAATAGAGTTTGGGTTAGACACAGCCAATGACAAACTATAACAGTAAATCTCCTGTAACAACAAAGACCACTCTTTATTTTCTGTTGTAATAATTGTTAATAGCACGACAACTTCAATGCCGTGTATTTAAAAAATCATGTTCTTGTTTATTCTGTTTGGATAAGTGTTTAGCAATATTATGTAGATAAATCAGATAATTGGTTTTCTAATTACGAAATGATTACAAAGGCATACAGAGCGTACAAAAACATACTAGTTTATAGCATATATGATGTTATGTACAGCAGTTACCTCGTATGGTTTTATCATAACGACCACACTTACTTGATCATGTTTGATTGCTATTTATGATAATGATAATGATGATGAAGATGATGATGACGATGACGTACAATAATAATAATAATGATAATAAATAATAAAAATAATAATAATAAAGTCTTTATTTAAATAGATAACTTATTTGAACAAGTAAATCATCCATGAGGCCCTCAATATCCAGCGCATCTTAACTAGTTGTACCATATACAGTTCAATAATGTAATGCGTCACCAATTTAACAATAACACCAATGAAAGGAATGTTAACAACACAGTGTTCAACTTTCCATATGAACTCGTGAATGACAAATGTGTTTGTTATCAAACAAATGCTATATTCTTTTATTGACTATGTTTACTTATGTGTTTATACACTAAAGCTACGTTTCAATATATTTTAATCCGGATTAATTACTAATCTAAAACACCTTTTAATAGTTTTAATTAAAGTACACGTCACACATATATTGCCTTGTTATCAATTATGCTTTAAATAAATCAAATGGACTCATTGCAGTTTATTTCTGAAAGGTAAATTATCTACACGAAGATAATTTGACATTAAAATATCCCCTGCATACCTTTCGTTTCTATTTTAGAAAGGGAGATAACTTTGGCAAATTGGTGGGATCCAGAGACACGTGCATACAGTTCGTACATTTTAGTCATCAATAATGGAAATATAAAATATTACACACTTGAACTTTTCTCCCAGAGATCTGTTCATTTCGCATTTGAGCACGCCCCCTCCACCATCACCACCACCCACCCCTGACTTAAAATCCTGGATTCGCCTATGTAATAAATGTTTGAACCGAGAGTAAATATTGATCACTTGACAAAATTTGAGATATACACTGTAATTTGCTGAATACAAGTGTACCAAATCTATATAAATAAAATGTGACCAACGCTTACTGCAGTTCACAATTATGAATAATTATAATGTTCTACAACCTCGTAAATTATACCTGCATATACACGCGGAGTTATGTTAATTACTTGGTTTTGATTTTAATTTACATAAACGCCCTTGAAACAAGTATATTGATCTTATCTTAAGTTTTGCAACATCGAGATTTAAGTTCAAAATATGTATGTTCATTTCCGCATAAATAATCACTCAAAACAATCATTCTTAATTTGCACATTTTTATGTTTTGATGATTAACTCTACTTTCAACGACATCCACGGCAATTTTGTTAAAAAACAACACTGCTTTAGATAGTGTATATGCAGTTTTCGTTAAAACCACTTATTTCAATTTGATATAGAAAATTATACAATTTCGATTTAAAAACACATTTATTCTTTTAGTTTGATGTTACAGTATAAAAGCATATATCATAAATCATTTTCAGAAATCATTACACCACTTTTTTCAATTTGATATGCTGGGTCCGATCAGCTCAGTCGGTTACGCGTCTGACTATCAATACAGGGGTCGTGAGTTCTAATTCCCCGCCCGGCAACAGTCTCCGTGATGATTGATATACGACAGTGTGTCTCATTATCATTCGTCTCTCACCACTGATTCAAGTGGGAAAGTTATCAGTTACTTGCAGAGATGGGGTGTGCTCGAGTATTTGTTGGGTTAACTGATCGTCTTTAGCCCTCGATGGCATAAAAATGACGCTAAATATTCAATCAATCAATTTGATATGGAAAATTATACTTAAAGGGACACAAGACTATTTCGATTTAAAATCACTATTTCTTATATGGTATAGAAATTTATACCTTTAAGAGACACGCGACAGTTATGCTTACAAAACAAAATTATTTTGTTCCATATGATGTAGTAAATCATATTTTAATGAGCACACTTGGCATTTTTGATAAAATTTTGACTAAAAACTATCAACTATTAAAACATAATATGATTCTAAAGAATACAATACGAAGTTTCAGGTAATAATACAGAACTTGGAGATAAATATTTGCATACGAGTATACGTATGAAGACTCATTTGATGCGCTAATACATGTATGTCGAGTCAATCCGATTAGTACGACATTGACTAGTGTCCCTTTAAGAATGACAATATAACTGCTAGATTATTCGCTGTGGTTTTGTACCCATATGTTGATCCATACATTGTGATAATATGGTAATAGCCACAGCTGTTGACGTGTTATGAAGGTAACTGCCTTAATTCTATCTGATTATTGAAAAGCGTTTTTCTCATTAGATATTATGCTTCATATGATCAAATAAAACTACCTTTAAATGATTCAAATTGGGGTTTTGACTATATTATCTGTATATGTTAGGTATTACGTTAACCCAACTAAAATACTACTGATACACGGCGGTCTAGATGGGTCATGCATTTTTCGTTTCAACAAGTATTACGACGTATTATGCTGTACGAGCGATTTTAAATGTTGCTTGAACCACTTAACGTTTCCGAAGGACCGACATGGTAAGTCGTTTTTTACGACCCTATACGCCGTCAGTACGACATTGTAAGTCGTTTTGTACAAAACTATACGTCGTTAGTGCGGCATGGTTAGTGGTTTTGTACGACACTATAAGTCGTTAGTGCGACATGGTTAGTGGTTTTGTACGACACTATAAGTCGTTAGTACGACATGATACATATAAGTCGTTTATTCGACAAAACATGTCATTTATAAAACGTTCACAAATCTCGAACAAGGTTTATTTATTCCAAAAGTATGTCCAAATGATACGTGGATATCGTTACAGAATTACATAGTTATAATATTGAGCTACAGATCTGTAGTCTAATATAAGGGCAGAGTCATAAATACTGTTAACTATGATGATATGGGTCAGCACGGGAGAGCATTACTTCTCCTGTACACTTATATACACTGGAGTATGTTCACATGTTCCAAGCTTGTTGAGATCTCAGGTACACTATGAGATACAGTGTATAGCATTGAATCATGAGAGCATTACTTCCCCTGTACACTTATATACACTGGAGCATGTTCACATGTTCCAAGCTTGTTGAGATCTCAGGTACAATATGAGATACAGTGTATAGCATTGAATCATGAGAGCATTACTTCCCCTGTACACTTATATACACTGGAGTATGTTCACATGTTCCAAGCTTGTTGAGATCTCAGGTACAATATGAGATACAGTGTATAGCATTGAATCACGAGAGCATTACTTCCCCTGTACATTTATATACACTGGAGTATGTTCACATGTTCGAAGCTTGTTGAGGTCTCAGGTATATGAGGTACAGTATAAAGCATTGAATACATATAAATGTACGATTTAACGGTATTTATTACAACTGCCATTAATTTGTATCAGTTGTTTCACCTTCATGAGATATGAACTTACATGAAACATGTGTTAATCAAGTGGACCCCTCTGCTGAATATATGTACACGCATGACTGATCAATAAACGAAATTCATTATTTTATTCGTATAAACTTATCAAATAAAACTCCCGTTCTTATAGTCTTATACCATGTTTCAAATCAAATTTGTAGCACCGGCAAATAAATTGTTTTATCTGTAGTTTTGAGCCGATAAATGGAACAGTAAAATATATACATACTTTGTGCTTCAGTCTCTGTTATACCTTTAAAAGGGTGCACATACTTTTCGTTTGGGACTTTATTCAACCCCCGGGACGGTGCCAGGTGTTACGGTTAGCGAGATTTTAATACCAGATCGTAAGCCAGTAATTTGTGGAAACAAATGTTATATTTGTGTGATCTTTAGAGGATTCTCAAAATTTAAAGCAGACTACTCATTTTTAAACAAGAGATAAGTTTCATATATACTGTAACAGTAGAACTTCGAGAACCCGGCGGGACTGGACAAAATAGTTCGAGTTTAAGGTTGTTCGAGCCAAATATTAATCAACATCATATTATATCATACATGTACGTGTATATTTATCGAAGAATTCTGCCGGGACCAGATAAACGGTTTGAGTGATATATGGTGTTCCAGTCATCCGTGTTCGAGCCAACTAAGTCCTACTGTAGATAATAATATATTTTGCAATCTTAACAATTAAATTGTCGAACCTAAAGGTTTGGACTAGAGGAAATTGAAACGTCGTTGTTACTTTGTTGGTACAAGTATATTATTCCATTTTGGAAAAAATGATTTTTCCTGTTGAATTAATAAAAAATTCAAACAAAAACAAATAATAAACGAGAAGTGTGAAAATTTATAAACAAAAATGTAAAAACGATTCTGCCAATATCTGTCTTTGTGCATTTATACCAATTTCAGTTGGGACTTTTATTTTACTTTTACTTTAAAAATTCCCAAGCTGTGGTAATGTTTTTTACCCATAATAAATATTAACAAATAATGATTATTTATCGATTTTATTCATAAAGCTAGCCTGGGTAATTTTATTGCATTCAGAATGCATGGACTGTTGTGCTTGGTATTATATTAAAATAAATATAACTCGAAGGTGAAGGTTTTTGTCTCCCTCAACAGAATGTAATATTTATTCACTGATTTTAGTTTATTCGGACCCCATGTTTGGATATACCTGTTCTAAGAACATATTGACGAAACGGCTATTTTGTATTATTCTGAAAAGTGTATCTAATATTTATGATTTTAATGAAACGAGATTAACCATGATGTGTGGCTATACAGATGCTATCAAAGGTCTCTAACAATATTATACTAGAACAAATTACTTACTTCTATTGTCTGTATGCATTCAAGTTAACCATTTAAATGGTCGATTAAGATTTTATAAATGAGAATTCTATTTTGCAATGGGACTGTTCGAATAATTGGATGATTAACGCCACGATTCTGAATTGAAAACAGTTTTGTGGTGATAATCAAGATATGTTAATGCAGTTTAATTAATCGAATAATCTAACTGTGTTTAATACAATTTGCAGAAAGTGCACATAAAGGAACCATTTACGTCACTGATAGCTTTAAGGTACACTTTAAACAAAATATGTGTCCATAGAACACAAACACTCCGCTATATGTAAGTAAATTTCAACAAAAAAATAACCGAAAAAGGACAATAACGTTGACAAATATCGAACTGTATCTGTATTGTATAATTATACAACCAAATACAAATTAATAATTAAATACAAGGACCCTTTCACTAGTTACTCGTCGGAAAACAAATGGACGGGTTGGCAGATTCACGGACAGACAGAAGAACATGCTTGGGTAACACTTAATGCCCCTTTACCATGCTTCGAGTGAGCTGAATGTTTTGATTATCGGCCATTGCAGAACTTAAGCTAAACTAATGTAATGCTATAGGGTCAGTATTCCTTACATGGAAACCTTTTTTAAAATCTTTTTAACATTTTACACGTTACATATAAATATCATAACTAAACAACTGTCTGTCATGTTTCTGTCTTTATCATATACCAGATGGGCCGGCGTGCCTAATGGATATTGAAAATAAAACTGTACTATTATACTATATGGTACATTGTATATCCAGTTTAATTTGTGGGGAACATCCATGAATACAATTATGTAGAGTCACAGTCCTAACGCAAGTAATCGGCAAACATTCTCGCATAAAGTAATTTATAAATCTTGCCAAGAGTTTGAAAAAACAACTGAACTAATGATGCATTGAATAGGTCACATTGTGACCAGTTATTATTATGCAATATATGTAAAGCACATATGTGTCATAAAACATGGTTATCATTATGCATTATAAGAACGACACACATGTGCCATAAATGTTTTATACATTACATCTTCAGAAGCAATGCACACATGTGCCATAATATCAATAACATATATTGCAAATATTGAAATAATACCAAAGGGTTCGATAGAATACACCATAAAGGAAGAACTATGAATTATAGTTCTACCTTCCCCCACATTTCGAGTGGAGAGAGAGAGCATAAGGAAACTCTAGGATACAACAAATGTATATGTTACCATTCATATATCCAAACATGAAAACATAGGTTCCATATTATAGGTTTTAACGGCAGTATGGCAATCGCCCATATGTACATCTTCACAATACAATATACACCACAATGATAATATTAAGAGTTTAGAGAAATGAAAAACACATTATAATTATAAAATTACATGCTACGTGTATACATGTTACACAAAATATTCATTATCATAGTACATAGACATAGTATATAATACAAAATATCAATATCAAAGTACATGTTACAAGCCCATGCATGTAACACAAAACATCAATAGTATAGTTCATAGTAATCCAAAGTAGAAAACACAAAATATGAATTCAGAGTTCATGTTACAAGCCCAAGCAGGTAACAAGGAAATAGCATTATCCTAGTACATGTTACAAGTTACATGATGTAAAATCACAAGCCATTCAACCATATAAAGTATGCCCTGAATGTAAATGAAGAGCTTGCCGGAAAGATACTGATTAGCGTGTTACACAGCCCAAGCAGGTAACACCAGAGATCTCTGTAATTATGTTACTGCTACAACGCCCAAGTACATAGCAATTTTGAACAAGATTAACTCATTTCTCGGAGTCAGAAATGCGTATTTAGCGACGGAAAGCATTGATATGCCATCGACCAAGTGAACAGATAGAAGCATCTGAATAACCCCTTCGAGCACAATCTGACGCTTTCCCAATTCGGAAACTATGTGACTTATAACGAGAACTATCAAACCCGCAGAACAGTTAGCATTTTGAAAGCTGTTTATCAAATTGAGATCTAGGAACAGGCGTACCCGAAGTGAGAATAAACAGAGGACCCGCCTGTGAACCACGTAAATTAATATATTGGTGTAATGCAGTAACAGAGGATATATTAGTGTGACCATGAGAGAACCCAATACTGTGAGGTTTGCTGTTATTATGTTTAAAGTTTCTGAAAGTGACACTTACATCGGTAGGGATGCCTTGATGGTACTGAAAGGACACGTCGTCATATTGTAAAACAGTTGCCGCCGTGTGAAACCTAGAACATGCAATTTCACTACATCTTGCAAAAGTACTAAAAGCAAACAAAAACATTGCTTTGAAAAGGGTACTGTCATGCGAAGACGCGGAAACATGTGTAAGTGTTTGTACTATGTTGTCTAAAATGGGTATTGTAATTGGAAGGCGAAGATTGTATAATGGTGCTAATCTTTGTGCGCCTTTTACCATAGAGGTTATCAGGAAATCACTGGTCGGGTTAGACACATGAAGGATCTTATGAACATAACTAATTGCAGATAAATATGTCGATATTGTTTTAGAAGTCATTCGCAGTTGGTGTAAGTATGATACAACAAGAGCAATAACTGATGTCGAAACTGGTGGGCTGAGTGTCTGTCCAAAAACATGTTGAGAAAACTGGCCAAACAAATGCCAAGCTCTTTGGTATGTGACTGACGTAGAAGGAGCGTGAGACGCGCTCATCAAAGTTTCAACCCCTTGCAGAAGACATCTGGGTAGAGATGGGGGTTGATTGGAGTCTGTACTTGGTCTCAGTTTGGGACCAGTTGCTTGAAACCGGCAATCTGAAAACGAGAGAGCGCGTCAGCTATACCATTATCAATGCCTGCAATATGCCTGGAGATGAAATGGATATTAAGCTGAAGGCAAGATAATACTAGCTTACGAACTAAAAATATGATGCTGGGGACCTTGGAGGTCTGTTTGTTTATAATAGAAACCACTGCCTCATTGTCAGTAAAGAAAACTATGATATGGTTACGCCATAAATGGCCCCAGGTTGCAACAGACACCACAATAAGGTAAAGTTCAAGAAACGTAATATTAACCTTACGCCAATGAGAAGGAAATGGGCCGTAAAACCATTTGTTACTGTAGAATGCGCCATATCCCAAACAACCTGCTGCATCTGTGAAAAGTTGCAAGGTTTGACTATCAAGGTTTGTATCATTCAAAAAAATGATTTTCCGTTGAACTGGCATAGAAAGTCAAACCACATAGTTATGTCCTCCTGGGCCATCTTATTCAATGTGACCTGGTGGTGTAATTGTTTGACCCCGATTGTTAAATTAAGAAATTTAAGAAATGCTCTTTCAGGTCGGACAACAGCACATGCGAAATTCAAAAATCCAATCACAGACAACATATGTTTTAAGGTACATGAAGATTTCTTGTGAATGGACTGAAGTAGAGAGACCGCTTTTACCAGTTCATCCTCTGGTGATCGAGCCTCCATTTTGTTGGAGTCAAGTGTTTTACCTAGGAAAGTCATGATCTGAGAAGGAAAGAAAATCTTCTTAGTTGATAGTGGTACGCCGATAGCCAGGCAGAGGTCCTGAAAGTTGTGCAGATCCTGAAAAGCTAGTATGTACGAAGGAGCCAAAAATAAGAAATCGTCAAGAATTTTAACAATATATTTTGCGTTAAATTTGTGGGTGGCTATCCACAATAAAGCAGAACTAAAAGATTAAAAAATCTGACAACTGGAAGAAGCTCCCATCGGTAAGCACTTATCGAAGTAAAACAAACCATCCCATTTGAAACCTAAAAGTTCGTAATCGTCTGGGTGGATAGGGATTATACGGAATGCCGCTTCAATGGCTGTTTTGGCCATAAAAGCGTGTTTGTCAATTTGTTATAACATGAAATTGCGTCATCAGTTGTAGAATATGACACGCGCGTATAACATGTCGGTATGTTAGCATTGACTGAAAACCCAGTATCTTTGGGGTAATACAGGTGGTGTATCATACGAAACTCATCAGGTGTATGTTTTGGAACCAAGCCCAGCGGCGAAACCCTAAACTTAGGAAATGGTTCATGCCTGAAAGGCCCCGCCACACTGCCAAATACTCGTTCTTTCGAAATCTTCTGGGAAACAATAGAAGCATGTGAATGAGCAGAAAGTAAATTGGGACTATTTTGACATCGGCGTATGCCCTCGAAATTTAATCGGAAACCTCCTTTAAAGCCATTGACCAAATAGTCTGATAACGTTTTATCGTATCCTTTTAAAAACGATTCCAAAACCCACCATTTTACCGGAGTTGGTAGGGAAATATTACACTTTCCCAGTATTTTGACTGTTTGGCAAGGATTGTAAGGGATTGAAACTTTTAGGTGGTTGTTTGGTAGGTTGAGAGTTTCGCTAAACTGGGTACCGTTTCCAGCATTTGAATTATGGATGATGTCCTGAGCAGGTTTTGCAGCGATGTAAAAACGTACATCCTGTGCAGTGTTCCCCCTTGTTGTATTTGTGACATGCTTGTTTTGCTTGAGACATAGGTCTCTGGAAGGTGGAACCAAAGGCTGCTTATGACTCAGAGCTTTCATGTAAAGCTCATTGTGAAGTGTATTCCACGGAAAAGGGGTCATTTGTCTAAGCAGACGGAACTGTCTGTCATGGAAATGCCAATTTCCTCTAGAACTCGAAATTGAGCAAACAGTGGTGCCATATTGGGCGAGGGCGTCAGCCATGTCTGGATATTTTAACCTATAGACAGAAGAGTAAGTGGCGAAAGCATCTGTCCATTGTTCAATAGAAAGGAATTTCTTGGATTAGGTTAGGGTGACAGCAGAAATTCCAGACTCAGAGAGTATGAGTTGGAATGATTGTGGTGGATTGGCAGAAAAAACAGTAGAAAAACAAATTCATTGTTCCATATTTTCTTGTTTACTTTCAGAGGAACGGAGACATGTAAAGGTATAGAAACTGATGTTTGATTACTGAGAAGAGAAGTGGCCGGATTAGTTGGAAAAGCAGAGTTTAGGGGAACTGTATGTACACGATTGAAATAATCAGTAGAGACATTTATACCTGGCATGTTCAAATGCCCTGGTTCAATGGCTTGTCTTGTGGTAGTGTGACTTGAATCATGACGCAGTGTTTCGGCTGTTGTAAGTCCCAGCACCTCGTTGACCTTTGTCTGTACCAAGCACTGTATTTCGGATGTAATGGCAGCGGTGATAGATGCTGTCAGCTGTTGAACAGCAGTGTCCGGTTGATCGTGGCTGATTGAAGTTGCAGGTTCTTGTATATAACTGCTATCAGAGATCGAGACATCATTCGATGGCCGAATTGTCGCCGTATGTCACGGTTCTGAACGGGCATTGCAAATTGGTGGCCGACTGTCTCCGGTTGTGGAACGGCGCTTTTGATTGCTTACGGCTGGTGTTGCTGGACGCTTCCTTTTCTGCCTGGAACTCATTGTCCTAAAAGAGACTAAGTAAATTAGTAACATGTAAAAAGGGAGGTATATACCAAGTGATGGGACCCCTTCTGTGTTACTATTCCAATGATATGGAAATATATTATAGGCTATAATGCTGGCTGTGAAAGCATGCAACAGGTTTATGCGCCCGAAGAAGCTTATAACAAAACAGAATATGCCCGTGGTAAAGCCAGTTGCTCACGAAAGCTGTAGTAATGTATGCCCGTGTAAAAGCATAAATACTCACGGAAGATGTACAAACACATAAAATAAAGCATAATGGCTCACAGAAGCTGAAAAAAAAATATATAGTGTGCCCATGGTAAAGCCAGGTGCTCACGGAAATTGCTAAAACAATATGCCCGTGGTCAAGCATAAACGTTCACGGAAACTTATAAGAACATATATAGTGCCTGTGGCAAAGCATAAGTGTTCACGTAGGCTGTAAAAACACATAGAGTGCCCGCAGTAAAGTATAAGTGCTCCCGGAAGCTGTTGATAACATAAATAGTGCCCGTGGTAAAGCATAAAGCTCACGGAAGCTGGAAAAAACACATAAAGTGCCCGTGATAAAGCATAACTGCTCACGAAAGCGTTAAATAAATCACATATAGTGCCCGTGCTTAAGCATAACTGCTGACGGAAGCTGTAAAACACATATAGTGCCCGCGCTGAAGCATAACTGCTGACGGAAGGTGTTAGACAAACAAACAACACATATAGTGCCCGTGCTAAAGCATAACTGCTCACGGAAGTGGTGAAAACACATAAAGTGCCCGTGCTAAAGCATAACTGCTCACGGAAGGAGTGAAAACACATATAGTGCCCGTGCTAAAGCATAACTGCTCACGGAAGGTGTAAGACAAACAAACAACACATATAATGCCCGTGCTAAAGCATAACTGCTCACGGAAACTGTAAAACACATATAGTGCCCGTGCTAAAGCATAACTGCTCACGGAAGCTGTAAAACGCATATAGTGCCCGTGCTAAAGTATAACTGCTCACGGAAGCTTTGTTTAAATATATAGATATAGTGCCCGTGGTGAAACCAGATGCCAACAGAAGCTGCTTATAACATATGCCCGTGGTAAAGTTTAAATACTCACGGTAGCTGTTAAATTGACGTAAAGCAGTGTAATAAAATCAGAACGCTAGACACTCTGTTTGTGTTTGAAATGGTGGAGTGTATACACATGTTAATATACTAAGGATATGGTTTAGCATATAGAAGCTGACAGGACACGGTCCTGCAGTATCGAAGTATATACGAATATCGGATTCGAAACCATTGAGAGTTATATATACATAAGTGGCATAACAATATACCAGTCCGTACCGATCGTATTACATAATTAAAATGACAAAGTCGATATATAAATATAGAAAAATAATACAGTACTCCCCATGAATTGATGATCATCCAATGCGCCTCACTGCTGTCAAGATGGCATGTCGTATGAACCGGTAGAACCGCTGCTGTCCAAACCGATTCAGGTGGACGCCATCGTCAAGGAAGATGGGTGTTTGGGCCCCGAAGATCCGTCTATGACGCCAAAAGCGAATGTTATCATGGACACCAAGCAATGTGTTTAATATTGTGTTAGTGTGTACCCGCTTGTCCTTGCACATTTCGGCAGAAATACACCGTGGTTTAATCCTCGTGAATATTTCACACATCACAACCTGACCGACATTATAGTCATTCTGTAGCATAACAGCCAAGTCCTCTAAATCACTCGCTAGTGTCAATGGATGAATATGCTCACATAAGTCATTACCTCCAATTTGTATAACAACAAACGCCGGTGCAACTTCGAGTAAAAAAGTATGAAAATGGCGCAGAAACGCATTCTTGTCCGTGACTCGCAATCCACCAAATCTGTTATATACAACACTGCATTCTACCAATCGATAATCTGCTAACATACCCCCATACACAGATGAAGAAACAGCATGGTCAAGACGACGAACGAAACTATGACCTATAACTGCGACGCGCACAGAAGTATCCGCCATGTTTGTTTAACTACACAACAACATGCGTTGAAATTAAGTATGTGGCGTGTAAACAATCCATATGTAAAACACAAGAAATTGAAAATAGTCAATTAAAAACAATATACCTGGATATCACTGTTCAAACAAGGAATAATAAAATTTAGACACTAATCAAAACGTAAAACAAATGTGTTAACAAATAACTACGTGTGTTCCGAGAGTGTCTTGATTAATAACTGAGACAAATTATCTCCACTGACCAGGTAACTGACCAATCAGGGACGAGCTAATCCGTCATGCTCCCAGCAGAGCTAATTGCGTATGTGTGAAAAGGCTAGCGATAAGACCTGTGCGGTCCGAGAGTGTCTAGATTAGTAACTAAGATAAAGGATCTCCACTGGCCCGGTAACTGGCCAAACATTGACGAGCTAAACGGTGATGCTTCCCACAGAGCTTGTAAGTGCGGTGAGGCTTGCGATAAAAACTGATTATACAATACACGCTGCCCTTAGCTCGAGTTATAAAACGCGCTATGATTTTCATAGCTATTATTTAACAAAGCCAGGATGAAATCCACAAAATCAACGGTGAGAGACAGGTAACGTTGCGACATCGCCTTAAACTATTCGGTCACAAATGCATGCATTACATTCACAAATTGCAAATTGTTCTCACCCACCACAAATAACAAACCGTGAGTCATTAGATAAGGGGAAGAAGGAGTTGATGGTATTCTCACAATATCACTTACCTGCTAATGTCCTTAGTCGAAAACTTACACGGTAATAATATGAGGACGTGTATATAACGAATATATAACGAAAATAAATCCTTGCGTTGCCAATGACGAGATGACAAATTAAATCCGATATCTTTATTATTACGTCATAATGAACATGCAATTAAACTCGTGTATACAATCTTATTTCTGACTATATATACAGATATATATATATATATATATTATGTTTATTGTTCTAATCATGAAATGTTTATAAAAAGGACGTATCCCTATGGAATTAGCTGATAATAAAGTAGTAAACTGTTAGTTTCGCACGCACCGCTAATGTGTCAAACCTACTGTTTACATTAACACGTTTTTAATTAATGTATTGATTAGGTATACGTTTGGCTAAAACATCTGTTCATTATAAATAAACTGTCTCTATCTCGTGTATTGTACATGTACACAAACCCAGCTTGTCATGACGTAAATCGTTAATCCATTTTAAATCATTCAGTTACATGTAGCATCTATTTTACAGGTTGGGAGAGGTCGTTAATCCTTGACTCCGCAAATATATTTATTCAGTTTATAAATGGATTGAACTGGCCAATCAATATTTTGTGATGTGTTTTCCAAACATTAAGTTATTGAAATTCTCACATTATAATTTTATAACAGTATATAACCGCAAACATTGCTAATTTAAAAACAGTGTTTTGTAGTATTATCATGACTTCTTAACTGTGCTTTACTGCGTTTTCTACTATACATGGAATTGATGCAATATATAATTCTAAGTTAAAATATATAATTATATAATATTCTAAAACATGTATTATCAGGAATAAGCACATCGCATGGCCTAGTGGTAAAGCATCGGTCTCATAATCGGAAGGTCGTGGGATTGATCTTCCGTCACAACTATGTGTGATGTCCTTGAGCAAGTTAAATAGTTTGTAATAACTTATTTCACAATCAAAGTAAAAAGTAAATATTAAGTTGATATTAGCAATATGCACGACACAGCACATTCATTATATTAATTAATTTGAACTATATTTATAATTATATAAAATTGAGCAATTATTACAAAGACGAATATAGAAATCACAGTTGGAAATAATATTAAACTGTAAAACAAATTGTATAATATCAATATGGCACATGTTGTAACGCTTATAGCTATAATAAGCTTTAAAATGTTTTATTTTAACTTTAGACTTTAATTATATTAAAGTCAAATTTGAAATATTCCTCAATTCCAATGGGCATTTCCATACAGAGTTTAATCATTCTGTGAATGTTGATAAACAAATGCGGTATTATAATTCCTCCTTGTTAAAGTCCGGATTCCACAGAAAATAAAACAACCAATATATAATATTAAAAATAAGGAACGTAATAGGAAATACAGCCCGAGAAAGTTTATCAACCAATCTAGCTCGATCAATTCCGGTCAATTTTTTGAAACACGGTATATTTGTGTCAGGTTCAATATCAATCGATATCTGAAAAATAAGATTGTCTGAAGTAAATTTGATAAGCAACATCATAAAACTATTTATCTTATTATAGTGGCATGTGCATTAAGTACTTGACAATACATTCGAAATATAATCTTAAAATCACTCATATTATCAGTCTCCCCAATATTCTCATTTTGATTATGATCCTATTTTTTATGTAAACTCATTTACAAATAACCGTTTCCTTTATCTTATTTCTAAGTATACCCCAACGCAGTAAACGTGATGCTTCTTTCAAGAAAAAACTCTATAAGATACTCTATATATCTACTCTTTTTGGATACTGTACCATAAAAAGTTATCATGTTATGTGAAATGCTAAAAAATTGAAAACAATATAAGTTTAAACCAAAGTTTGTTCAAAAACATCAGTTTGATACTTTTACTTTAAGTATGAAGTTTTCGTACAAATGTAACAAATACATATCCATTAGTTTCCTTACCGCTGGTTCGTTTCCATTAGCGTGACCGTTCTTTGCAACGACAGGAAGTGTTCTCTTTCTACTCATAACTCTACTTTGCACATTGACATATGCAAATTCAATGAGAGCAAGGAAAACAAACATCAAACAAATGGCCATCCAGACATCTATTCCCTGTTTAAAGGAAATTTTGACATTATTATACGTTATGATAATTATGTAATATATTGATAACATGAGAACATAGAACACAACCCTTTATTGTATGGTGTTAAGTGCCGTTTTCAACAATTGTTCCGTCATATCTACTTCAGACAATATTCTAAGCGCTGCAACATCGGAGTATTATGCCGCAGACGCCAAGAGAGATAGCGTTTAGTACCACTTGTTTAGTCTTTGGTATGAACCGACAGGGATCGAACCTACGACCTTCTACATGAAAAGCGGACGCTCTACCACTAGACCATAGTGCGGTGTTTACAACCGGAAGCGAAAAGAATAGTCGATTCAGTTTCTCACGAGTTGTAATGCATATTCAGCTCCTTTACACCGCAAGCACTGGCCTAAGTAGCATCTTTTTTTCTTAAAACTGTCAACAAGCTGCAATATTTCAAAGAACCAGAAACATTAATAATAACACCGAGTCGAAATAGTTTCGATTATTTCGCTAAAACTGTCAACGTACACTGTGTGTCTGTGTTATTCCTAATAAATATAGAATAACACTCAATGTATTTCTCCTCTTTAACTGTTTTTTATATCAAAGTAAGAATAGTGTTGTTAGTGGTTATACACTTTTACATAAAGAAGTAAAGACATGACAAGTGTATACCTTTATATAAGATACTCGTGGAAGATTGGCTCGTGCACCTGCGCTTTGTGTCGTCATTGTGAGAACAGTTAGCAACCCTAGAGAAACACGAGCAGGGGACGATGTAGGATCCAACCAAAAGTTCACCCAAGACAAGAACACAATAAGCATGCTGGGAATATATATCTGTATCAGGTAATAGCCGTAGCTTCTCGCCAGTACAAACCTTACCCCAATACAAGGATAATATACTGAAATATAAATAGTATAGTTTTACACTTCTCTCAAAGTAAATTTATATTTTCACCATTACGGATAACGTAACATATACATTTTTATTTACTGTTCTCTAATACAAGTTTAATGTACTAAAGTCTAATATTACCAATACATAACTACATGTATTTTAAAGCACAGTGGTCCTATTTGCTTGTATCTTATACAAATATACAGAAAAGGTTAAAATACAAAATGTTTGATTAATTTGTATCTAATGTAAAGGTATGTTCTCACTTAACCAACACCTATTGTTCAAAATAGAAAAAAGTAGTTGGGATAGTGGAAATGCATTGTTCGGATATAACAATAGATTCAAGTGGTGATACTTGCTCTGGTGGGCTGTACTTTTTGAAAAAAATAATGGTTATACTTTCTCCTTATTTTAAAAATCAATAAAACAATAAATACGAACACATACGGTTATTTATGTCATTTAATTCAATAAACATATGAATAATTTTAATATTTTTATTGCATATTGCAATTGGTTCCATTGTATCTCTCACTCGTTTTCGGACGTAACTCATTATTTCTAGGACGAATACATTAGTTTGGTCTTGTAAACTTTATTAATTTATGATTATCAGTGTGTATAGGTGTAAAGAAACAAATTTATTAGTTAGTAGATATTCCATTTTTTTAGCATTGCAGCCTCTGTTAGTGCAGTTCCAGTAATTATTGTCACGTTTCCATGTTTTGAGACTAAACATGAATTGGTTATGAATGAGAGTTTGTCAACCACGACTGTTTTCTATGAATTTTTTGCCAACTTGCACATTTGCCATATTCATATGAATGATGATAAAATACTAAATTTAACTTATATAAGGCATTAAAATCATAATAAGCCATTTGTTTTTATTACAATTAACAACTTTAACTGTTTTAATAATTATCAATTATAATCTTATTTAAGTGAGCTCTAGTCATTCAGTTTGTAACATTACTTATATGATCACACCAGTTAGTCCTTCAATTATCCAATCACAAATTGTTTACTTTTCAATCCACTTATTGTTTATATAAAAAGCAACCACATTTTCATTACAAATTTCAGTCATAATGCATATTCATTTATCATAGTAAAATATTGTTTGCCTTATTCATATTTTATTTTCAATTTTGATGATCACTGTAGAAAACACAGGTATTTTGAAGGCGCGAATAGGAATGTTAGGAACATGAGATTGTTTGCATAAGTGTTAGATTAAAAGGCTGAAAAAGTGAGATTCAACCAATGTAAATACGCCGAAGGGTTAACGTACTGCTTAAAATATTAATTTACTAGTATCTTCTATAGATATCTACCTCGTTAAATGACAAAAGGTTTCATTTACTCGTATCAACATAAAACACGTTAAAGGACAAAATGTTTGATTTATTCTTATTTTATATAGATATACAACACTTAAAAGACAAACTGTTTGATTTACTCGTATTTTATATAGATAAACAACATGTTGCAAGACACAACGTTTGATTCACTCGAATCTTATATAAATTTACAACACCTTGAAAGACAAAATTCTTAATTTTAGGTATTAACATTTTAATTTATGTGTACACACACATAAGTCTTATTGTAAATTCAAAGTATATTCTGTGACCATTTGTTCATTATAATTATATGCTTTCCATTTAATATGATGACATGTAAATGGCAGTTTATAATTGAAGTAAATAAAATACAAGACTACTACTCAGGAAACATTAATAATATGGTGCGAAATATGTATCCATATGCTTTCTTATAGTTTTGTATCTTAAATGGATCAAATACTTTCTGAACAAAGTCTCAATTTGAACCATAGAACGTGTGCAAGAATGGAAATTGGCGAATCAGTTTTTATGAGTGTGTTTAGAAGCGACACCTATCCTGCCACTAGCACTGACGTAAGCAGTATTCTATTTTCAATCAACACAGAATGAGCTCCCTGATTTAAGAAATCAGAGTTAATAAGACCATTGATACAAAGTAATATCGCCATGGTGTCTACTTGAGGACAGAACATATCTAATTTCAGACTTGTACATAAATACATCGTCATAATAACATATTTACAACATATCATATCACGTTAACTATACCGTTTATAAGTACATCCTTAGTACCGTCATATTTCATTATCATTTGATATATATTAGATATTTATTTATGTTTTAAGTATAAATTTCAAAATAATATAAAAAAATGCTTTACAATCCTATTTTCTTCAAGAAGGAAAAGAAGACGATAAACATGTCATTAAACATTTAAATAAATATTGTTATATCATTGCCAAATATATATCTAAACTTCACATTAAACATTCAAGATTGTATTTCTTAAATTCAGAGAACGTTTTATTTACTAAGCAAACCCGATTAAATTTGTTTGTCATTTACTTTAAGCAATTCAATAAACTTGTACATGGAAGGTCTTTGAGAAAAAGACAACATATTTATATTTATCCCCTTAAATCACTGTAAAAAGAAAAGAACGTTATTATTAGTGCGTCCACACTGGAGTATCATGCCGCAGGCACATGCTACTATACCCCACTCAGTCACATTAAACTGACACAGGGTCGACTATACTTGGATGCTAGTCACTTACTTCCATAATATTCCTTGTCACATTTATACGGAATTTTGTCTTCAATTGAAAATTGGGCCAGCTGTATTCCTTTCGAATCCGTCACTGGATTGTCATCCCAGAAAAACTTGAGTTTTTCCGTGCTATATCCGTCTAATATACAAATATAAAAAAAAATGGCATTGTGTATGTCTTTATAGGACCAAATGGTCCAATTTTATAAGAAAAGCAATGTGATATGTGTATGATACATTGGTCAATACACTTGGCGCTAAACCGATACAAAAGTATAACAAACAAGAATATTACTGTATCGATTATATTGTCGACACTTGTTATGTTGGAGCAATTAGTTGAACAAAAGGGAGACAAACTAGAATTCAAGTGTATATAGAAAGATGTCTAATTTATGTCCCTTGGATGTCAGTCTTAAACCATATCCATGACTTGTGATTACTGTACTATTGTGCTTTAGTACAGTTGATTGCAAGTTCGTTGACAAATAGACAAGTTCATTATTGAACAGTATAATTCAAGCAGACAATTACCGTTACGAATGTAAACATTCCAAATATGTACTGTGTTTACGTCTGGGATTAGTTTATTACATTTATTTTAGCACGATTGTGATGAAAGCTCAGAGCTTATATGAACCACTTTCGAGTCCGTTTCATTTGCAGAACCAGAACTGAGTGTTGTTTTATGAGAGGCATCGGGTCAGCCGGAGGAGATCCGTGAGCGGTCAATACTCTATTCATTAGACTACCACCCGCTTACGTCTGGGATTGAGTACTTATATATTATATATTTCGATACCTGTCTTACCGGTATTGAGTAAACATAGTCGATTACGTTAAAATTGTTCTCCAACAAACAAAACCGGACTGTAGTTATAAATGACATACTATGATTTACTTACCTAAGATTATGTTATTGTTAAGGTATACATTTTAACATACCTAGCGGGGCGATAGTACAGTTGTTAAGATATTAGTCACTAGTGACGTCAGTGGTCGAAAGTTCGATTCCAGACTCGATCAGGTGACCTCTCAAATACAGCACTCAGTACTGGTTTAACCCTGGGACCGGATTCGAGAGTAATAAAGATAAGCTCTGAGCTTTCTTCGCGAATAAGCTTAATGAATTAATACAAACTAAACGTACTAAAGCAGGAATCCAACCAATGCATTCTGAAATTGGACTTTATTTGTTTGTATATTTAGCATTATTTTTAAGCCATCGAGGGTATACAGACAATCAATATCCTGGGATCCTGGAAGGTTAACCAGAACTCGGGTGCACCAAATCTCTAACGGTTAACTGTTCCACTGGAATCAGCGTAGAAATAAGAATTGCTTTGGGAGTCATTGTTGTAAAACAATCATAACGGAAACTGTGCCAGGGAAGGGATTCGAATTCTCGACCAGTAAATTGGTAGTCAGACGAGTTAAGTACTAAGCTCATTAGGCCCATCTGCCAAAATTGGAAATATGCTCATACTTACAGTTGGTGACATGCATTCGATGTCAAACCGTAAAAGATGCATTACATAACATTACAATGTGTCTTATTTCATTAAATGCAATACATGTCATATCCCTAATAGCTGTCATTTATTTACTGACACATTAACAATAAATTCCCCGCATTAGCTGTTTAGATCTGAGAAAAGTATTTGCAATAAAGAAATTACATTCGCACATTCATTGTAATATCGTATTGAAGCATTTTGACATACATATTAATTTTATAAGCATACTCACAGCTTTCAACTTCAAAACGACATTCTTGTGAATCAAATGGAAATTTCTGAAGATGCATCAGGCAGAAAAACGACCCCGTCACTCTGCAATGTATTAACTTAACAATATCAATGCGTATTCAACGCATCATTGAAGATAGAGTTGGTGTTTCATTAGTTTAACATTTAAACAGGACCGGTTACATGCATAACTATGAAAATAGATGTCTTACAATATCTATGAAGATGTCTTACCATAACTATGGAGCTGTCTCACCATAACTATGGATATGTCTCACCATCACTATGAGATAGTTATCATAACTATGGAGATGTTTCACTATAATTATGGAGATGTCTTATCATAATTATCGAGATGTTTCACCATAACTATGGAGATATCTCATCATAACTATGGATATGTCTCACTTTAACTATGGAAATGTATCAACGTAACTATGGAAATGTCTTATAATAACTATGGAGATGTATCACCATCGCTATGGATATGCTTTCCCATATTTATGGATATGTCATCATAACTATGGATATATCTCACCATAGCTATTATGATGTCCCAGCATAAGTTTAGATATGTCTTAACACAACTATGAAGATGCCTCACCGTATATATGGAGATGTCCAAGCATATGTATGAATATGTCTGACCATAACTATGGAGATATCTTACCATAACTATGGAGATGTTTCAATACAACTATGGAGATGTCTCAACACAACTATGGAGATGCCTCATCATATATATATATATGGAGATGTCTCAACACAACTATGGAGATACCTCACCGTATATATGGAGATGTCTCAACACAACTATGGAGATTACAGATATAAAGTCATCTCATCATTTCTATAGAGATGTATTAACAATCTTATAGAGATGTCTCTCCACAACTATAAAGGTGTCTCACCACAACTATTGAGATGTTTCACCACAACTATAGAGATGTATCATCATTAGTTTACTTTGAAGATGCTTCAATACATCTATAGAAATGTCTCATCAAAACTGTGGAGAGGTATCCCGATCACTGTGAAGATGTCTTATCACAACTACTGTATGTATATTTCCCAGCATAACTTTGAATATAGCTTACCATAACTTTGGAGATGTCCTAGCATAGGTATTGATATGTCATACCATTACTATGGGGATGTATCACCATAGCTATTGAAATGTCTCACCATAACTATGGAGATGTCTCTATACAACTATGGAGATGCCTCACCATAACTATAGATATGTCTCAACACAACTAATGAGATGCTCAGCATAACTATGGAGATGTCTCACCATAACTATAGAAATGCCTCAATACAACTATGGATATGTCTCAACACAACTATGAAGATGTCCTAACATAACTATGCAGATGACTCACCATAACTATAGAAATGTGTCATCAAAACTAAGGAGAGGTATCCCCATCACTATGAAGATGTCTTATCACAACCAAGTAGATTTTCAAGCATAACTATGAATATGTCTTACCATAACTATGGAGATGTTCCAGCATATGTATGCATATGTCTTACCATAACTATGCAGATGCCTCACCATAACTATGGAGATGTATCAACACTACTTTGAATATGTATCTATGGAGCTGTCTCAATACAACTATGGAGATGCCTCACCATAACTATGGAGATATATCAACACAATTATGAATATGTATCAACACAACTAAGGTGATGTCCCAGCATAACTATTGACATGCCTCGCCATAACTATTGAGAATCCTCACCATAAATATTGAGATGTCTCGTTTTTCCGTTACCACAACAGGCACCACGTTTGGGTTGCGATGTTTGTTTGTGTACAGTTGTAATAATTCTGTTAAAATCGCCCCAGACATTTAAAATAAGAACATATACATATTCAAAAAGAGACGTAGCATTCAAAAGACGCAGTCATCGGAACAGAATATAAATGCAAACGGGCAAAGGCAGTGACAGAAAGGGTCTGCACTAAAGTATAACTTTAAAATATAATTCATATTTAGTTCGAGTAATTAAACCGTATTTATCAAATGTGTATGCATGTGATTAATTGTTTTATTTAAAGATATGAATAGCACATCAATTAATTAAATTTTGATACCTCACACTGTACTGAATAGTGCCATCGGGAT